>AFIY01000354.1:0-32100 GCA_000223825.2 Zymoseptoria passerinii SP63
TAGATATTAGGTAGAGAGTATAGATAGGTAAAGATATAAAGGTAGTTAATTAATATCGGATAACTATCGTAGCTAATAAATAAAGAGTATGCTACCAGTCGTCCGTAGAAGAACAAAGACTTGGGCTTCAATGTTCTGGAAGTTTTGCTGAGATGATATGCACGTGGGAAGATCGATCGGCGAAGTCATGCTGGAGTCGCTTTGAATAAATGTTTGAGCGCCAAAGCAAGGTAGATGGATTGATTGTAGTGCTCACACTTAGACGACACGACAGACCTTGCCAGTCGAAGATCACCGTTCTACGTTGCATACTGCTGATCGTTGTGAGTTGATTGAATCCATCTATAAGCTTTGCGCTTGACATTCACAGCCTGTCATCTGCAAGAGCAGTACGCCACGAAGCATGACTTTTGAAGCACACCAACTGGGCCCAGTCGCTCCATGCAATCCCCCGAAAGACATGTCTCGTTACAGTCGTCATCATATGCCCTATTGCTCGTCGCCCACCTTCTCAAGCTTGCCCATCGCTCGCTTCTCACCACTCTCGCCGAAAAGACGTACACGATCGATACGTGTCTTCTCGCCATCTCCCTCGCCATCAACCACGAAAATGGTCAAGCTGCTGATGTTCTGGAATTTGACAAAACGCAGCTCGATCTTGGCTGTGTGTGTCTTCGCATCCCAGTCCTTCTCAGTGATCTCCAATGTCTGCGTGGCTGGCGTGTCTTCGGCCTCGTCGAACCCAAGCACGTGGCTGCGGTTGGTGTAGAACTGGATAGTCTTTGGGCGATCGACGTCGTCATTGTCCGGTTGCGGTACGCTGGTGATGTGAATGGAGTGGAGCTTCAGCGTGCTCTGGAAGGGAATGTACAGCATAAGCTGCTCGTCCGTATCACTCTCAATCCAATCATTCTTCCCTGTCGCGGCGTTTCCATCGAGCGACGATGGCTTCTCTGGCGCAAACACCGCTCGCTTGTCTCCTTTCTCGCCATCCAGGTTGAGAAAATCCAGTCCTCGAATCTCCACCTGGTCCGTCACTTCACTGTATCCCCTTGGTGCAGACGCGCCTGTCCACAGTCCTCCTGCCGAGCCACTGCTTCCCTCGCCAAAGTCTGCTCCGCCTTCATCCGTTTTGCCGGCCTCCTCGGCCAGTTGCTTGACTGCAGCATCCAGTCCCTTTGGATCCGCGCCGCGAATTCGCTTCGTTTCCCGTCCAGCCTTGAAGATGAGGAATGTGGGCATCGCAGAGATGTTATATGTTTGTGCGATCTCTTTCTGCTCGTCCGTGTTGATTTTGGTGAATGTGATTTGGCCAGGGCGCGAGAGCTGCGAGCTCAAGGCTTCATAGACAGGAGCGATTGCTTTGCATGGTCCACACCAGTCGGCGTAGAAGTCGGCGACTACGATACGCGAGGCGGAGAGGAGTGATGAGAATTGGGATGGGGAGCTGATGGAGACTGTCTTCGACATTGCGGCGGTGTTGAGAGTGAGGGACTGTGAGAATGATGGGATGGAAGATTAAAGGTCGTCAAACGAGTGTTTACCAGGAAGTGGGGCAGAATGACCGTTTGGTCACCAACGAGGCCGCATTGCTTTGGTCACGACGTCAAGGGCGACGACAACTGTCTGCTGCTCGCACATGTCGCCGTGCTTCTATTCAATGTGCATACAGGGTGAACCTACTATCAATCAAATCGACCCGATCACGACATCATTGCACAACCACCATGCGCCACTGCTGATCTAGCGATGCCCGCCAACTCGAACATTCTCCACGGCCTGCAATTCACAAGAAGCGAAAGACTTGTCATCGTCACACTTTTCTACATCTTCATCTCCCCAGTCGCTTGGAACAGCGGCAAGAAACTTATAGCATATCTACTCCTATCACCCGAAGAACGACGACGTCGACGAGCCGAACGGATTGAACAAGGCGTCGACCACCTCTAGGCAGCATGTCCGCGTCACATGTGTTTGTCTTGGACTCGACATTCAAGAGAACCCAAGTCAAAGTTACGCCCGGGAAATACTTGAAAGAGGTGCTGGAAGAAGCTTGCAGGGCGAGGAAATGGAACCCAGAGTCATATGCGCTGAAGACACAAACGAATAAGACGGTGGATCTATCACAACCATTCAGACTATCAGGCTTGTCGGGCGGCGCAAAGCTCACGTTGATCCAAGCAAGTCGGTCGCCGAGCGTTGTCAATGTGGCACTACAACTGCCAGAGAGCGAGGGAGGCGGCCGACTGAGCGACAAATTCGCAAGCACGACAAGTCTTTGGTTGGTGCTGCGAAAGTACGAGGATGCGGTCGCCGGACAACCGCCCAGAAAGCTGAATCTCACACAGAGAGGCGTACCTCCAGCCGGGTCGTCTGGAGCCGGGCAATTAGAGTACGAGCAGCCATGTTTACATCTCATGGGCAGGAACATGGAGACGTTTGGTGATTTGCAAAAGTCGTTCGCACAGCTTGGTATCAACGATGGGAGTGTGCTCATGCGACTGACATTCAAGAGCAATGGGAGGCCGCTGGATGAAGCCATGAAGGAGATTGAGGAGCACTTCCATTCGGTTGATACGGATCCAGCAGGAGGCGAATCGAATGCATCAAAGAATGCGTCTGGAAGTCACGCCATGGCTCCCGGATCGCTGCAGAGCCTGCCAGATGCCGACGCCGACAACGCGAATGTTCCGAGAGATGGTGCTGCGGGCCCTGAACCCGCAGAACCCGACACACCCATGCATGATGCGGACGGCCACGACACTGCACCAGTGGAGGATGATGTAATTGCATCCTCATCAATAACGGACCCTGGCACCACGACAACGGGTCAGCCCTTGGATGGCATTTCGGTGTTTCGTCCGCCATCATCAAGTACGCCTGCTGCAGCTCTCCAAGAGGATGATCCTGCGCTGTTCGAGCCCAGCATCGATCACGCAAAGGCGCATCAAGCCGCCCTGACCCGTATGACACGCAATACCCGTCTACTCTCCGACAAAGAGCTCGCGGAGCAAGAAGAGTCACGGCAAGCAGCCCTTGCTCAGGTCAGCACTGTCACCGTCCGCGTCCGATATCCCGACCAAAGCATGATTGAAACTTCCGTCTCCGCCACATGCACTGCCGCCGAGCTATATGCCCAAGTCGCCGGCACTCTCGCCTCAACTGCAGATGCGCAGGGCAAATTCGAACTGCGCTACATCGGCGCCAAAGGCCACCAGACACTTCCTGACTCCACTTCCCAGCGTCTAGTTCGTGACATTGGATTTCGCGGCAAGGTGCTAGTGACATTGACCTGGAAGCCTGAGGCAAGTGCTCAGGCGAGGCAAGGGCCAAGTCTGAAGGAGGAGTATCGTAGTCGAGCAATGGATCTCAAGGTTGAGCTTGCGACGCAACAGGCGGCTGGAGAAGAGAGTCACAAGGCTGCGATGGATAAGAAGGATACCGGTGGAACCGCGAGCAAGGGTAAGGGAGGCGGAGATGTGGAGGCCAAGATGAAGAAGTTCTTGGGATTTGGCAAGAAGAAGTGAGCGCGTGACACTCGAGCGATTGCATGGATCCCAGCGCATGAGATGTAGTTTGAGCATTTTCGAGCGGGCGAGCATATTGAAGGTCATCGTGTCAGGGGTTGATATGGTAAATTGAAATGCATGCTATAGGCTGCCGTAGGCGCTCTCCGACTGTCACCTCACTTCCAACAGCATCTCACTTTGATCGATGTACATGGAATCATCGCTTTTGTACAGTCTTGCATCAGGCTTTCATAGTTGAGACTACGAGAGCTCGTTGGCCAAGCCTTGCGACTTCTACGTACACGCGACATGTGTGGGTTTTGAAAAGGCCAGTTCCAGAAAGTTCTCAATGTCACGACAACTGAATCTCCTTGTCACCGTCGTCACCACGCTCCTCGCGCTGCTACTTGCACTGCAACTGAAAGACCCAGACAGCGTACTCATGCGCCTCCTCTACAAGCCACGATCGACACTACACTTCCAGTCAGCGAGACGAGCGTTCACATCGCACAAGTCCTTCTCTAGCACGCCGATTGTCAACATGGCGACCAACATGCAAGCTGCTCAACCCTCCGCCTCGAATAATCATCCAACAAAGGTCCCCAGCGAAGGAGAAGACGTGCCGCTGAGAGACAGCGAAGGGAGACTACTCGGTTTGCCTGAACCCCCAAGCGGAGAGGAAGCAACAAAGCTGGACATGTCAGGCGGGGGAGACTCAGTAAAATTGGATCATTTGGGACCTATGGTGGTGAACAAAGACGGGACACTGTCTCGGATTGAGAATTGGGACAAGATGACGGAGCAGGAGAAGAAGACCACATTGAGGGTTTTGGGGAAGAGGAACAAGGAGAGGACGAGTGCGTTGAAGGAGGCGGAGGACTCTGCTGCTGGGGAGAAGGCTGAGTGATGGACTTTGCACTTGGATCTGGAATGACCCGAGTCTTTGAGGGAGGAGGAGGTGCAGCTACAATGGCGGTACGTCGCGGTGAGGAGATATGAACATCAGTCGGACCACGGAGTATTTGCACGTAATACGCCAGATGCCGGACGAAATCCGGACTCACGCCTTCAAAACCTATCTAGAATGACGCATATCTATGATGATTGCACTTCTAGCCATTGTTTCCTCCAGGCTGCCTTTGGAAACCGCCCGGCATTCCGAGCATGGGATGACAACATCGTGTGAGGATGGGGCTCGTCCACGATTGGCTTGATCAAGTGTCGCCTCCAATCGGCAAAATCGATATCATCTGCACGGATCTCAGACGACGAAGGGCCATGAAGTACCACAGAACGGTTCGGCTGAAAATGTATCGAAGAATCGAGAGATCACTGGCACCAACACCACCGCTGTCGTTCAAGGCGCCCCGTCCACTCGCTCAATCTGGCAGGAGTCACAGGATTCGCCGATACTCTTGAGGAAAATGTGTTCGGTGGCGGACTCCTCGACATGCAAGGCCGGGCGGTGTCGGTACTGACAGTGCGCTCTGTGTGCTTGTTTCGGCTCCCCGCGCACGACGTACTGGAACATGCAGTCTGTAATGTGGCTAAACATCTTGCGAAAAGAAATGTTGATACTCTCTTGTGCTGTGAGGGAGCTCGTAAGAATCAGTCATAGATCGGTTCACGCAGACAAGGACTTTCAGCTGAGCCGCGCCAGATCCGAGCTGAATTCGAACAGGTTTATTGCCTTCACCGAACGGGAGGCGTGGGGGACCGAGAGCACCGCGAGCGGCTCTCGACGCTGGGCAATCGTTGGCCACTCACTGACCAGCCAGTCGTTCGGCTGGATGACGAGCGCCTTTCAGACGCTCAACCTCGTCGTGGTTGAGCTGCCTCATGATCGCTCGGTCCACCCTGCACGATCCAACCTTGAAGTTGCTCACGCTGCCGTTCTTGGTGCTGTTGATCTACATCTGTATCATCGAAGGGCCTTGTCCTGCTCTTCAAGAGCTTGTGCCACGAGTGGCATGGTATCTCGCGAGGGTCATCGCAGGCGTGCAGCGTGCAACGGCTGCCATAGAGAGAACTGCATGTTAAAGAAGAATCCCGTCGGTCGCCTATGCGGTCTTCGATTGCAGGGACAAGACCGCCCGGCCTCCGACAGTCTCGATGTTCCCGAATTGAGGTACGTAGATGAACGTTTTGACATCGCTGAAGTCCATGTATTTGAGATGGTTTGCAACGAAGGGCAGCAATCTTACAAGAACGTACATTGCAAATGAAGACCGCAGACGATGAGCTGTTGCTCGTAACCCACGCACGACTCGCGATAGTCTTGGCCTGTAAATTGGGGCCATGACTCTTCAGCATCATCTGTAAGGTAGAATGACAGCGGGCTCTCCAAGCTTGAAGCAACTTCACAACACAAAGCGATGAATCATGCCCGCTTTGTCGACAATTTGACTGCCAATGCTCACAAATCTGATAACTGACCTGATTGATTTGCATCGGTGGCAGGCAGGCACAGAAGTAAGAAGTATTCATAATTCGTTCTGGGTGTGGTGGTATATATGCACTATTGACAACAGCATCTCGTGCTGCGTAATCCAAGCAAAACAATCCTCTCATCGGCCAGTGTCGCGCCAGCACTCTAAGCCCCCGAACGCTGATAGCCAGGGAACTGCTTCAACCCGTCCGCGTCGATCTTCTGGAGCTGTGGGCAACTAAGAGGGGCAAGGATGGGGCTCAGGGCGTTGGTCAATTGGGTGAGGCCGAGCAGAGCACTGTCAGGCTTGGCCTGAGCGGCGAACTGGTAGGCCAGACAGGCAAAGTTGTTGCCTTGCAGCAAAGTGTCTGCGTTCATGGCACCGCCGGTGAGGTTCTCGATGTCGGCGCCGACGAAGCTGTTGGGTGTGCCAGTGTTGCTACATTACCATGTTAGTGTATTGCTACGGTGACGAGAGCATAGGAGCAAAACTCACCCTCCGATGTCGGCAAACTTGGGGTGCAGGGCGATGGCGTTCGAGGCATCTCCAAAGAAGTAGGAGGTCTCGTACGGGTACTCGAGAGCACGTCGGTACCAGTTGTCAGGGATGCGCTCGCCGCCTGGAGTCGCGGTGTAGCTGCCGGACTCTCCGGTCACACCAAACCAGGACTTGAGAGTGTCGTAGGTCAGGATGCCCTCTGGTCGCTCCGCAGTATGATTTGCCATAAATCTGAATATGAACGTGTATGCGGCAGGCTGCACGAGGACACCAGTAAATGGACCGTTGAACCAGTATGGGTTCGTAGCCTTTTGGGTGTCGAACCGGTTGGACCGGTGCTCGGTCAAAGAGGCAAGAGTGACCTCGCCACCTGGGGAAGCATCGATGAGTTGCTGGAACTGGTCGAGCTGGATCTTGTAGTTGTTTCCCTCCTGGTACAAGTCGGGTCGTGTCGGCGACGAGTCGCCATCGTACTTGTTGTGGCTCCCACTCAATCCGTTGCCTTGGCCGGAGAGCAGACCGCCAACACCAGGACCGGGTGTGCCACCAATGGACCATGACATACCGTCTCCGTCGATCACAGCGCCGTATACGGCAAGGAAAGTAGCCAACATTGATCCCATGCCGACGACCTTGGTGGTGGCATCCATGAACTGCGTGATGGCTAATGATAGGTTAGAAGAAAGATCGGGATGATTTATGGGCGCGGTTGCACTCACTGGCATATCCGTTGTGAGGTAAGAAGCCATGATTGGCAAATGCGTTGAGTCCTGATCATTACGTTAGCAAGCATGTCGCAACATCGGCTTCATAGTCACATACCTGGGCAAGGTCCACGAAGGTCGCCCGCCGCGAAGTTGGGAGCCTTGTACTCGTGGCCGCTTCCGGCCGAGACGTCAATGTACTGTGCCTTCGCGTTGAACTTGGGCACAGGCTCGAAGGTAGCAGTGGCACCGTCGGCCTTGATCTGTCGGGCCATGATGTCGCTCGTACGAGCGGCCAACTCGGGGTCGGCTTTGACGGCCTCGAAGATCGCGGCTGGGAAGGCGTTGGCCGCCAACGGGGCCAACGCAGCCAAAAGGGCTGTTGACTGAGAGTACTTCATGATGATTGTTGGAGAGAGCAGTTGTGTAGGGTGGTGGCAGAAGCGGGCGCCATGCAGGGGAAACGGGCGATCTTATATCGTTCATCGAGAGAGCCGAGGAAGTTAGCACGTCTGCCATGTCTAAAGCAGATGAGGCAGGTGGCGGAGTGTTCACACGGCGCTATACAGATGGTTTAGCAGAACTCATCTCAACCTCGATGTACAACGATCTGCGTACCATGTTACCGAAAGTAGGACAGCTTGTTCTCAGCAGACCAATCACCGTTGCTGCAAATGAGCATCGCGGAGAAGCGGTGGTCCGGAGAGGGAAATCCAGTCATTTAGAGTTCCATCTCCGCAACGCCTCTGAGCAGAGCGTTGCTATAGTCCGTGGGGTGGTTGTCGATCAATGCTCCTTGAGTCTAGACAAACAACGTGTACCTCTTGGCCTCAGGGTTTGCTTCCCCGCATGATTTCTCGTGGTTGGCTCGTTGCTGCATTCCCGCTATTCTAGGGGGGTTCGCCTGTCAATCACATGCACTCCAGATCTGTCCAGCCGAGGACGTCGCGTGCGCCCCGTGCGGCTTTGATCAAGGAAACGTCCTCTGAGAAGAGTCACTCTTGAGGGATTTGGCATGATTGACCTTGTCCGTCGAAGGGTCCGCAGCAAGCCACGCAAGCCACGGGCGCCAGAAAGACGCAAGAGATGTCGTGACATCGGCACATTCTGGTTTAGGGATGGTTGAGCAACAGGCTTGTTGGAAGGCCGCCGTCCCAGCAATCACTATAGCGAAGCGAGGCGCCGGTGACGCTGTCCGGCTGTCGTTTGGCATTTTACGGCCCAAGATTGGCCAGTTGCCATAGTGGATCGCCTGAGGTCCTGGACTCCTGGGCTATCGCAAAGTGTGAAGGAAGGCCATCTTGTGAGTCTCCAAAGTCGTCTCCACTCCACTCCGCGCCACTCCGTGGTGCCAGAATGGTACTTACAACTGTATCTGTATCGTATGTTGGGTCTTGCGCCATCTTCGGAATGCGGCGACGTCTGAGGCGGAAAAACTCTCGGGTGCCGATCGAAGCATGGCCACCCATGTCTGGCACCTCAAGCGTGCGGGCATACTTTCTTCCAGGAGGGCTTCCAGATTGCGAGGTACGCTGTCGCGATCCCTGCACGCCCTGTAAGCAGACCTCACTTTTACCATCATGTGAGTTCCGATTCGCTCCTACCCAGGTACTTCCCTACAAGAGTACGTCTTTGCCCATCGCCAAGAGCGCGATGATGTTCATATTTTGAACGTCATCGCTTGATTCTATCAATACGATCCTTGAGCCATTCGTCCAAGGATATTTCCCGTTGGACAAGCAAGTTGAGCGAGTCTTTCACGGCTTGTACTTTTCTTCAGACCGCCAGAACAACACTCAGGAAATGCCTTGCCCTGACTTGAGCTTGCCCAACGAGATAGTAGGAGGTACGGTAAGTAGCCCGGCAAGTTGGAAGAGGTGGCGAACTCTTAATAGCTAGCTACTCTGACGGTTGGAAGCGGCGGGCTCCAAGTCGGCGGTCTGTTGTGCGATCGCACACCAGACCCAGGGCATGGCGTGGTCCTTATAGGCTGTACCGAGGAAGGTAGCAGCCAGTAGTAATGCTGATCAAATCCAGCGGCCTCCTGCACAATTGGGATGGACAGGAATGAGGGCACGAGCTCAATTTTGAATCCGTCAACTCTTGCGTTTATTTGGCGTGGCAATCCGAGCTGCGGCGATATCAGCCTGGGGCTTTTGACTTCACCCCGCGAGCGCCCGGAGCGAGTTTGTGAGCATATCCTAGGTGTCAAGTGAGAGAGCCTCGTCTGTCTAGCATCGTTGGCCACCTCCTGGTAATTCCACAGCGACTCAAGCAGAGCCTTGCTTTGATCGAGTTGTCGTCCATTTACTGGCAATTGGTTCTTGACAATGGTCCTGACGTTCTTTGTCAAAACGGAACCTTTGTGCCTGTCTCGGCGGAAGATGCACAGGCGAACGAGACCGGGCAGGACTGCAACAAGCTGAGGCGTTGTCTCAAATCAAGTCTAAGACTCTCGAACATGTCTCAATGCCAAGCACGTACCTGCGCCATGTAGGGGCATACATACAACCTACCCAGCTGCCACCAAATGCACATCAAGACGCTTACCATCACGTCCGCCACAGTGCAGCGCCCCCGTTACCTCGACGAGCCACAAAGTCGCCCACCATCATCCCTTAACCATCCGAACCCCACTCGCGACCAGGCTGGCCCTTTGCGATGTTCGTGGCGAAGAACAAGATGACAGTGCGATTCGCCTTGCCCGGGGAAACGACGTATCGAAACCCGCGGGATGGCACGGGGCTGCCAGCATCTTTCAAACAGAACGATGAATTGTGGGCGTGCGACGTGGACGTCGATGGCGATGTAATCATGCTGGACGCGAAGCCTGAAATCAATCGTGGGTATCAAGCATCGGATCGTTGTCCGCCCGAGTTGGTACAAAGCGTATGCGGGTGTGGAAACGGTCCTGATGGTGTGCGTGGCTGGTTCTGTAACTGGTCTCAGTAGCGGTGGGACAGCCTTTGTGAATATCAGCAGAAGTCGAACAGAAGCATGTAATACTAGGTGGTGGGCGTGTCTCATTAGTGTAATAATCATACAAAAACCCCAGTTGTGGTCGTCCTCTTGTGCTCTGGTCAGGTTCCAGTTCCCATGCCCCGTTTTGTATCATACCTGTACAACCGTGTATCGCCCAAGAACGCCGCGCTGTGGTTTCAAGACCATTGAAAATATAATGCATGCAGTTGCGGCCGAGTGAGTGGCGACTCGTCCGTCGACATCTCAAGCAAGCTGACCGGCCAGCCCAAGGAAGAGCGCCTGAGCCGCAATTTGCGCCGCCCACAAACCGACCTTCCTAATCCTTCGCTGCCTCTGCTTGTTGTCTGTTATGTCCTTTGCGAACGCCTCATACGTCTCCCTGCTGAGGTCATCTAGCAGACCAGAATCGAAGACCGTCCAGGAGCCATCGAATTCGCTTTGCCGTTTGACGATACGACAACTGATGGGGATGTAGTCGCTCGATCGATGCGAGTGAGAGTTGATGTAGGCCACGATGGGCCGGACTGCGGCGCTGTTCACGTAGCTCAGGTCGCGAGTAAAGATGGGTACTGAGGCGCGCACGTCGTTCAGGTGGATCTGAATATCCATGACTAGGTAGCGATCGTCGTCATGATTTTCCTGATGTTTCTGTGATGCGAGCTGGGCCTGAGAGTCCTCACCGTCTTCGCGATTGTCAATAACATGGCTGTTTGTCGTCGTTGACCGACCGTGCTGGGCCTGTGTGGTGACACTGGCCTCAACGCGATCGTAAATATCGCTCATGACCTTGACAATGCTTCCGCTCGCGTCTGTTGGAATCATTAGGTCGGCCACGATATCGACATTGCCGTCGTGAATCCAAGAAAAGGGACCTTCGACGCCGCGATTGAGGTGATCGATCTTGAGTCCGTCGAGTCTAATTCGGCTGTGCTTCTTCCACTGTGAAGACTCCTCTCGGCCTTCTGCTAGAGGCATTCCAGTCGTGCTGTAGACCTGTCGAGGGTGTATCGTGAAGAGTGAATTGTCAAAGCTGCCACTCATATTGTTCGCACTCAGGAAGTCGTAGAATAGCCACTGTTTGCGCAGTCGAGGCAACTCGCAGTTGAAAACGCTAACCTGGAACGGTCTGAAGTTGTTTGGTTGGTAAACTGTCAGTAGCACGTCCTCCATCTTGAAGTTGTCAATCTCAAAGTCGCCAGTATGGTGTTCGTGCAGGTAGCTCCTCGGGTCTTCACCCTCAGCTCGAGGTTGTACAGACGTGCGGTCCAGGACTCCTCGCACGCCTCGAATCTCGACATCCCTAAGCAAGCCTTTGCCATTGAACCACTTCGCGAAGGACAGTGTCACCTCCACGGATTCGATAGTGACATCGAATTGTGTGTAGTTTCCATCGTCCTCTTGTTCTGCGCTGAGATCGTCCGGTTTTACGTCTTTCTTCTCCCTCTCAGCCTTGGCCTCAGCAGCCGCCACGGCCGCAGCGGTTGTCGAGGATCCTTTGGTCACCGATTTCTTGCTTTTGTCCATTTGACGGCGCCTACTAACAAACACATTGTTCAGCCGAATAACTCCACTTCCCCATCGCGGCACAATAGCGTTCTCGAAGACGACCTTGATGCCTGTGTTCTTGGTCAAGTATCGACCGACCCATCCTGCCAGTGTCTCTTGGGCGAACACGGTGTTCAGAGCCAATATCGCAAGACTGACAAATGTTGTTGTTCCTATGACAACCCACAGTACGTGCGCCCAGAATATCCAGCTTATGAAGGCGAAAATCTCCTCCGCGTTGTATGGTCGAACGCTTCGGATCGAAAACCACTTGAAACGAATCTGCAGTCGATGCCAGAACCCAGTCGCCGCGGCCAGGAGCTCTTCCTTAGTTGGGCGATGTAGATGTGGTAGTCGATCCAGCAGATGCTTGCTTGAGCTTGATGTCTCCAGGGTAGCCGCCGATGCGCGGTCTTCGGTTTTGTGTGCGCTGCTGGGCAGCTGGCTGGCTTTTTGCGAAAGACCTTCTCGCGTTGTATTCTTGTCGCTCTTCCACCTCCTTTGCTGCAGCCATGAGGCGGGTCCTGAGACTGATCCTCTATCGAACTTCAACGCTGACCCGGGTCCGAAACTTCCCACGTCCAACGCCGTCGGTCGACGCCATCTGCTGGGCGCGTTTTCGAAAGCGACATGATGGTAACATGCGCCGAGGATGGTTGCGGGATTTGGGAACGATGTCGCGATAGTATGTCTGCAGTTCGAGGAGGCTAGCAAAGGCGCAAAGGCTTGGGCTTTTCCTCGTGGTATCGTTGCGACAGGGAATGCGGTAAAGAGCTGGAGACCTGTTCGCCCTAGACCGACGACATGTCGACTCATGTTAGATACGCATTGTTCAGGTGAAAGAGAGTAGGAGCACTATGTCGTGCGGTTTCGAGCACTTCTAGGTGGATGATCAGAATTGGAAGGCTGGCGGCACAAAGCAAGTTCTCGATTCACGCTCGAAGCCAAATACTAGCGGCACGGTCAAAGCGTCATGGGCACGTGAAGATGCAGCTCAGGAGCGTTGTTGCCTGAGGCAGGATCGACCAGCGCCAAGCACATCCGCACTTGCCGGCAAGACCCGTTTCAAATCTACGCACTTGGGCTTTGAGCACCGCGAGGAGTCTTCAACTTTCAGACATCGACGTCGACAAAATCAACCAGGATGGCTCGCGAAGTTCAGCAAAAGAGCGGCATCATCGCCGGCCTCAATGCTGGCCACGTATGTCTACACTCCACCCAAACGAACTCCACGAGACCTCGAACGACGGACGGAAACTGGACAATCTTTGCTAACCACTATTCCGACCTACAGAAAGTCACACCACGCCAATCCAAGCCGCGTGTGTCGCGCATGAAGGGACACCTCAGCAAGCGCACTGCTTTCGTCCGTGATATCGTGAAGGAGGTCGCTGGGTACGTCTGCAATTCCGGTGTGCATTCGAGGACAAATTTTCGGACTGCATGCCTCCATTCATCACACGATGCAGTACACTAATACACCACCTCCCACAGCCTCGCCCCATACGAGCGCCGCGTCATCGAACTGCTCCGTAACAGCAAGGACAAGCGCGCCCGCAAGCTCGCAAAGAAGAGACTCGGAACTTTCGGCCGTGCGAAGAGAAAGGTGGACGAGATGACCAACGTCATCGCCCAGGCAAAGAGAGCATAGGTCGGAGATGGGATTGTTACGAACGGAAAGTTGGGGTGATCATGGTGCAAGGCATGAGAGGCGTATACGGCATGGAAAATGTTTCTCTACCAAAAGAAGGTCCGCTACGCTGTCACGGCCCGGCTCTGCGTCAAAGCAGGACAGAGGTCGGACTAGTTGGCTTCGTATCGTCGAATGAATGTGCATTGAGAGCCTTCACACAATGATGAAATCTCATCGTCAAGCGCGACTGCTGGCGGGCAGTGAGCCTCATGGTACTCTGTCTCCTCGCTTCAACAACCGCCTGTTCGCAACCTGTATGTGTTGGTCGACGGCAGCTTCTTCGTTGCTTTGAGCAGGAGTCGTAGTCGAATCAGAACCAGATCCTGCTGGCGACGGACTATTGCCAGCAGCACCGAGCGGCATCATTGGTCACACTGAGGCAAATGCTGCGCGGCGGTATGTGATCTGGATGCGTTTATAATATGGCAAGACCTTGCTGGAGGCGTGCTGAGAATAGTCTCGAAAGACGTTAATAACCAGGAAGCAGTAAACGACAGGGTGCAAAGTAGCCAACTCAATGTGTGATCTGTGGTTCCCATTCTCTCTGCAGCCATAACAACACAAAGCATCTATTCCTGAAGGTGCTGCTCTCATTTCCTAGACCTCGAAGAACGCCAAACACCATCGCTAACTTGATCAAATCCATAACCCTCATGCTATTCTCAAAACCTTTCCTTCATCCTCCCCGCCACAGTCCTCAAATTCCCGTATACCTTTCCAGGCGGAGAGCCCAAGATCAAGCTCACCACCGCCTCCCTCGCAACATGGATGTTCTTGAAACCTCCCAGGATGTGTACCTTCTGATCCGCCAACACAATCCTGGTACGACTCGCATTCTCAATCGCAAACTTCGTCTTGCCATCTTTACCCGCGATACGTCCAACCGCACGACTCAAGTGCTCGCCCTGCAGACTCTTCACATCTTTCACCTCGAACGACTGGATGTACAG
This sequence comes from Zymoseptoria passerinii SP63, assembly GCA_000223825.2. Taxonomy (NCBI): domain Eukaryota; kingdom Fungi; phylum Ascomycota; class Dothideomycetes; order Mycosphaerellales; family Mycosphaerellaceae; genus Zymoseptoria; species Zymoseptoria passerinii. The sequence continues at coordinate 14,311 of AFIY01000354.1, forward strand.
ATCGTCCAACCGCAGCAGTGCAATGGCGTCGTCGAGGTCGAAGCCCAGACAGAACGCTTGGATGAAGTCGGCGCCTTTCTGAATCGCTCCCGTGTCTGTGGTGTGCGAGGATGTGCGTAGCTCGACCGCCTTTTTGGCAATGTTCATACGAACCTGCAGTTTGAGGTGTTCCACGAGCGGAGGATAGATTTTGGGCCAGGACGCTTTGAGAGGCGACATGCGGTGAGGTGGGACGCGGACTTTGCGCTCTTCGGTGCGGTGGGCGGACTTGGAGGGTGTTTCGGCGGGGAAGAGAGTGGCTGCTGGAGAGTCGACTTCCATGCTGGGAATGTCTTCGATTACGAGATTTGAGGTGTCTTCTGCGGGTGTAGTGGTGATCATTATGTCGTCTTCGTTTGTGTCTGGTTTCGACTGGATCGTCTCTTCGGCGGCCAGGGCTTCGGGCGCTCTCTGGAGAGCGGTGGGTGCAGGCATGTTTGCGGTGTTTGGGGAGAAGTCTTCTGATAGTCTACGTGTTCTGCTACTCTCAAGGAAAAGCTTGGTCAGGTGCGTGCGTGATCGACTGCCGGTATATTGAAGATTGAATCTGAGGAATTTCCAGCAGCTCGGACTTTTTTGAACACGATGTGGCGGAGCGGAACTGGCTCCGTCTTCCAGTAGCTTGACTTCGCGTCGCTGGAAGCCTCACGTTGCTGGAGCTCTCATCATCGACCACTGCATCACCCAAAGCGCATTCATCAACACTCTCTGGCACCTCGACACAGCTTGTGATATATCTACAGACCTCTTTCGATACTTGAACGAGCTCCATCACCACTTTCATCCACCACCGCCACGATGGCGGCCATGTTCCACGCAGCAGCTCTCTCCAACGAACCCGGCTTCTCCTTCGCATCAGCACCACAATCACAGCACTCTGCACCGAAACAGCATGGCTTCTACCCGTACGCCTTGTCCCATCTGAACAGAACCCTCCACATACTAACGAAAATGTCATCAGCTATACCGACAACGGCGGCTCCACGCTCGGAATCAGCGGTAGCGACTTCACCATCCTGGCTGGCGACACGCGCAGTACCTCTGGGTACAACATCAACACTCGCTACGCTCCGAAGCTCTTCAAAATCGGCGGTGAAGGGCCTGATCAAACCGGTGCTCGCATCGTGCTCTCCGTCGTGGGTTTCGCCGCCGATGGCCACGCCTTGAAAGAGCGCCTCGACACGGTCGTCAAGATGTACAAATACCAGCACGGGAAGGAGATGTCGGTGCACGCGTGTGCGCAGCGCTTGTCGCACATCCTGTACGGCAAACGCTTCTTCCCGTTTTACGTCACGGCTATCCTTGGAGGAATCGACGACGAGGGCAAGGGAGCGCTGTACAGTTACGATCCAGTGGGAAGCTACGAGCGGGAGCAATGTCGTGCGGCGGGCGCGGCGGCGAGTCTGATCATGCCGTTCTTGGACAACCAGGTCAACTTGAAGAACCAGACGGATCCGGCGCAGCCGCAGGGGTTGGAAAAGGTGGGACTTGTGCCGAAGCCGTTGAGCAGGGAGCATGTGGAGGAGCTGGTGAGGGATGCGTTTACGAGTGCAGTGGAGAGACATATCGAGGTGGGCGATGGGCTGCAGTTGATGGTGATCACGAAGGAGGGCGTGATTGAGACGTATTCGGAGTTGAAGAAGGATTGAGGGGACCACACGAAGCACGGCGGACGATGTACGATGCGACTGTGGAGCGGGATCAATTACCTTGCCGCTCTCACCATCTAGCATGTTGAGTGGACTTGCTCGCATCATCTGCCAGCTGCTCAAGTCGCAGCTTCGAGGTATGTCTGCGGCAGCCGGTCACTTCTTGCTAGAACGTCTCGTCCATCTTGCAGCTGGAGCGAGGCATGTGAGATGACACTGCGGCCAAGAGACAATGCAATAAAAATACAACAGCGCTTTCCACAATCGTGTCATGTAACCCTCAATGCTTGTGCCATCGCCGGTGGAGAGGCATGTCGAAGTTCAGCCAGCGAGTGCGCCAGCAAGTGCGCCAGCAAGTGCGGAAGTGTCTGCATGTGTCTCACCAGAGAAGCACATCATCGATGACTTGACTACCATAGAACTTCTCTGTTAAAACTTTCCACAGTCGGTATCACCAATGGCTCGACGCAAGGGACTCTTGCCTTGAAGCGCATCGACTTCACCTCATTCTTTTGCCATTTTGGTCGCCAGGAAATATTTGCAGGGTATCCTTGAATGGGGGCCAGAGCAGCAGGATAATCGCCGTTCGCGCCCCGGCTGATTCCAGTCTTCAGTTTTCTCAAGGCCACAGCAAGTCCTGCGTGCTCTCCTTTCGCCGCAGCTGGGCGTTTCTTCCTCCTCATGCATGTGGACTTTGACTTCTTCTATCATCCCACTCGCACCCAGAGCAGGTCGACACATTGCTCTCCAGATCGAGCCGTCATATCGGAGCATGTACGGCTACGGCATTCCCCAAAGGCGATGTTCAAGTCAATGCCGAACTGCGGCTCTGCGGCTGATGGACATTCACGATCGTGCCGGGCGATCCGGGAATCTGGTGCAACCCGGGCGAAAGGGAGTTCCGGACGGCGACGTCAGGTTGCGTACTCGTGAGACTCATCGAGCGGCAAACTTTGGCTCTTCCATCTGCACAAAATAAGCCAACGTCGCCTCTGCGGATGAGCTCGGATGCTTCGACCTACACAGAGCAGGACCAGTCCATGTTCATGATAATTGCAAAGGCAAAGTTCTATGCACAAAATTGATGGGAGCGTTCTATCGAAGAAGGTTCAACTATGACGCAAAACTCAATCCCACTACTTGGAAACGGTGATGCTTTTATAGTGATGCGACATTGCATTTGCGACAAGTCGAAATGAGACTCCATCTCTTCTTCTTTGCACTTCACCTCTTCCTCCCGCTCCATCGCGCACCCCATCCGGATCCGTCTTTCGCTGCTTCATCTATACCGTCGCTGTCGCGTGGGGGTCCTGCCGCGCATATTTACCGGTGGATCGGGAACTCGAGGAATATACTTTGGAAGGAGGACGGACAACACCGTCACGCGCCGCGTGTTGCGATCTGGGAGATCGACGAACCGAGAGAGAGAGAGAGAGAGAACGACGGTCACTGGAAGCGAGATAGCGATACCTTCGATTGGAAAACGTTCATTGAACCGCTGTCATGTTTGGCATATCCTACTGGTTCCTTCCCATCTTCGCCGGCTGCACATGGCTAGGTACGTCCATCCCGCGCCGCCCACGCACGCATGCCGCACAACCAATACTAACACACGACACCAGGCACTCTCCTCGCCATGCTCGGTCGCTGGATCGCCATCGGCAGTCCACACTACAGCACCATGAGCGCAACTCAACGCATCGCCTACATCTCCGACATTGGCGCGACGTCCTGGGGGAAACCGCTAAACCGCTCTTCATCGCTGGGTCCGCGGTCACGGTGGTTGTCTTTAACCTGGCTTTCTTGTCCGAGAGATGGCTCAGACACAAGGGAAGGTTGGCGAAGAACTACAATGCGACTGAGAAGGTCCTCAACATTTGCGCCTTGATCGCAGCCATAGCCGGAGCATGCGGACTGATCCTTCTGACAATCTTCGACACGAAACGATACCCGAACACGCACGTCGCCATGTTGTGTCTCTTCATGTACGTCCACCCGTATGTCCCTCTCCCCCTGAATCTTACATACTAATTCTCCACCTCCCACAGCGGCGGCTACATCGTCTCAGCAATCTTCATCTGCGCCGAATACCAACGCCTCGGAATCCACTACCGCCCCCCGCCACTACTCCATCCTCGCCGCTTCATTCTGGGTCAAACTCACCTTCATCTTCATCGAAGTCGCCCTCGTCATCGCCTTCGGCATCATGTCCAACCAATCCCACTGGAACCGCGCCGCCGTCCTCGAATGGACGATTTCCCTCGTCTACATTTTCTACGTATGGTCCTTCTTCATCGACTTTTTGCCGGCGATCAAGACCAAGGATCCGGAGGAGCGATTCGTGCACCCCAAAGTGCTGGCGCAGGACGACCCGCACGCGGCGTATACGGAGTCGAACGGCAATATGATGGGTGGACCGGTGTATACGAGTGGAGGACCGGATGGGACGGGGGAGTCGTATCAGATGAGGGAGAATGGGTTGAGGCCCGTGGCGGCGAATTTTTAATAAAAGTGAACGGCTGGATTTGGGGAGTTTGGGGGCATATACAGCATAGCCGGTCATGGATGATGAGGCATGAAAGGGGAAGCGTAGGTGGTGCACAGCCTGCGAGGAGACGACGGTAATGTAATAGAGACGGGACTTTTCAATTCACTTGTAATCATTTGCGATCAAAACCTTCGAAGACGTGTGGAAAGATCTTACCTGCTTGACACGCGGGCACATGATGTTGCAAAGAGGAGGAATGATGGTGTTGACGTGGGAGAACTTGCGAATGGTACTACTCGATCGGAATGTTATCTGCGGAACACATCGATGGGCCCATCGGAACTGCCTGAGCGAATCGCACAGCAGAGGTACATTGCGCTGTGTTCGGCCTCCAAGCACGCTGTCTTGCCGTGAAGGATCCCCAGACTCTGGTCGCAGGGGATTGCGAATACACAAATCAGTAGGACTGAAAACCATTGTAAGTCAATTATGAGCCCCGCCACGGTCTCGGTCGAAAGATTTCGCCGACGTTGTGAATGCAACACCGTCCGACCCAAGGATCCACGTTCAGTTTCTCTCACCCGACTCCCTTCGACTGTTGCTCCGTGCCGCGACCCTCATTTCCGCCATCCTCATCCCCTCGAAAACCGCGCCCCTTTCCGCACCACCACTACCACATCTCTACCAACCCTCACGTCACCTCCCCACCCCATCCCTCCCCCTCCAAAACCCCTCCATCTCACTCCTCTGCTCCCTCCACATCGCCTTCAACACCGAATCATGACTCGGATCCCCATCCCAATACTTCGCATGAAAACTCCTCGCTCCCCCCCTCCAGTCCCTCGCCGTCGGCCAATTGACATTCCACCCATACCACAACGGTTGCCACGGCATATTCCCCTCTCTCCGATGCGCATAATTCAACAAATTCTGCTCGGGATAACCGGCGTCGAAACGCCCGGGGAGTTGCAGGAGGGAGATGTAATAGCTGAACAGCGGGGGAAGGGTTGGTGCCCGTGGCTTGGGTGAGGGTGGCTTCGTCGTAGAAGACGCCGTCGAGAGGAGCCGTGACGAGCGTGTCGGCGTCGATGAAGCAGATTTTGCTGTATTCGACGAGTTGGAAGAGGCGGAGTTTGGACATGACGTCGCGCCAGCGGGGGTCGGCCGCCGTGACCCAGGCTGGGTCGAGTTTTTCGATCACGATGACGGTGGCGCCGTCGGATTTCAGGCGGGAGCGTTTGCGGGGGGAGACGTCGAGGGTGCAGAGGACGAGGAAGGGGATCGAGGTGTTGGTGCTGGCGGATTTGGAGTGCAGGAGTTGGTAGGCGAGGACGCGGGCGCCGATGAAGTAGCCGTCGTCGGCGTCGTTGTTGAGGGCGGATTCTTCGTCGGTGGAGGTGGAGGCTGTGTTGCCGGCGAGGAAGGTGGCGAAGGCGACGCGGTGGGGGTCGAGGGGTTGTTGGATTTGGAGGGAGTTGGCGACGTGAGGTCTAGGGGCGAGCCATTGGATGTTGTTGGGGTTGGCGGAGCGGAAGGTTAGGGTTATGAGGGCGGAGGCGAGGAAGAGGGAGATGCAGAGACCGATTGTCTTGGGATTGACGGACATTGCGATGGCGGCATCTTGGAGAGGAGGGAAGAGATGGGAGAGATGATCGAGGGGGAGTACCTCAATAGAAGTGGGAGGGAGAGCATTCCAAGAGGACGCGAGGCGTGTTCCAAGGGATGATGGACGTGATGGACTTTACCTTACCTTGTCTTGGGACCTGTGGTACCTCGATTGGAGACCTCCCCGGTGTACATGTCCATCGTCCTCTTGATCACTCGTATAGTACAGCATCGCTGACAGAGGCGTGTCCGGTGTCTCTGTGAGGGAACGAGGTGTAGAAGTCGATGTGCCTGCTGGTGGTGCCTAGAGCCAAGTCATGTCGAGGCAGCAGACACGATGCTGGACAGGTGCCCTCACTGTACTCCGGATCGTCTTCCCCGTGGAATTCGTGAGGTCAATGAAAGGAGACGAGTCCGGTGGCAGTCGTCGTTGGTGTACCGCTCCGTCCATGTCTCGTTTCGCTAGCGTCCAGTCCAGTCCAGTCCAGTCCACCCACATTCATTCATTCACTTCATCAATTCATCACCTGCTCTCGTGCTCCTTCCCAAAGTGGTCGGCACATGAAGCGCATGCCTTCGTCTTCCAACTTCATCGATTGGTCTGCGCCTTGGGGAACAACGTCATCACCAGATTGACCTTGACATCTGACCGCCACAATCACCACAGTCACTGTCCGCCGTAGGAGGAGGTAAGGTCATTGTCTTTCTTATCATGCGGGATTTGGTGCGCTGTCTACCAACACTCCACCGAGAAATTATCGTCATCGCCAATTGGTCCAGCGTGGCACAGCAACGCTGATGCTTAGCGCCGACTGTACCTGCCATCGGCCATGCCCATGATGACTTGGCCCGACGGCCACGATGCTGCTCTTCCACACACAACCCACCGTCATAGCATGTCCTCACCGCGCGACCCCGAACATCGACGGCGTAGGAAGCACGACTCCGAGCGAGAACGGGACAAGGATAAAGACTCCATCGAATCCAGCACATCCCGCGAGAAGCACCGATCGTCGAGGAAAACCTCCAGCTCGACCAAGCTCCCGCTCCGGAGGCGCTCCGGCAGCAGAGAGCGGGACGACCGCGAGCGGGACTCCCCTCGACCTGGCAGTGCTACCGCTGAGAGGGCGTCTGGCCGGACGTCCGGGAAAGACAAAAAGGCTACTTTCAACATACCCATTCCTGAAATGGATCGGAGGACGGCTGGCTCATATCCTAGCTTTAGCAAAGCGCACAGTCGAGAGTCTGTGAGGGACATTCCTCCAAATGCAGTAGAGGTGGACAGAGATGAACGGAGCAAGAGGAGACACTCGACACCGGCCACTGCGGGCGCTCCATCACGAGCACCACCGAGCCCACCGCTCACGGCCGACGAGCCGGATATTCAACGGTCAGGCAGCGGAGGCAGTATGCGAGAGGTGAGGGACGGAGTCAAGACAAAGACGGAGGATGGCAGGAGGAGTGCGGATAGTCACAGGCGGCGGGAAAAGGGGATGCACAGCAAGAAGTCGGGCACGAGTTTGCAGAAAGAGGCGCGCTTTGATGAGTCGGAGGTGTCTAGCATGCCAGGCACGTTCCCAGATCATGAGAGGAAGTCCACACCGAACAGCGGCTACCGAAGGACTGAGTCTACAACATCGAATACCGCTTCACAACCGGCTTCGACCTTGACAGAGGATACCACCGACTCGGACGCTACTTCAATCGCACCGGATAGGAAGCCTTCAAGGAGAGCGCATCACCATGCCAGCTCGCATGCACAACCATTCGCGGATTCACAACCGAAGACGCCTGGACAGGACTATGCCACCTCTCCGCACGTGCGAGCAACGCCAGTCATTGATGTCGGGATCGCGAACACATCGACATACAAATCGATGGCTACTCCATTGACGGCGAAACAAATGCCCATGCCGCCACCGCCTCCGCCGCCACCGATCTCAGGAGCGAAAGAAGCTCCTCGGGTGGATTATCTGCTGAAGCATGGCGGTCTGCCGCATCCCGTACCGAAGCGCTTGGTCCAAACTGGTCCAACGGCGCCAGTGCAGCAATACAATATCTACCAGTCCCCAGCTCTGAGCCAAGCAGCTCCTCTGGAAGAGTACTCGAAAGTTTTTGGTGGTATTCACAAGCGTCTGGACGACTACCTCCAGGTCCTGAATAGCAATGGCTCCCTCGCTGTCGCCACAGGATACAAATCTGTTGCGCGGCGACTCCTCGACAAGTTGTCACAAGTTTTTGCTCGAGACATCTCGTCCCAACGCTGCGATTGTGTGGTATGTAAGACAACCCCACAGCCAAATCTGTCAGACGAGGAAGACAGTGGCGTGAGCTGGGGTGAGATCTTGGAGTTTGTTGCTGGGCGGCGAGAGTTACCACAATGGCCACCTTTCTCAATCGAACCAGGCGACAGTGGACTGGGAATCTCAGGAGCCACCGCCGCACCGATGCAGAAGCTCGACATCGATGTACCGGACGAGTACCGCGACCACTACATCCGACAGAATCAGAAGACGAAGCGTGCTGTACAGAGTTGGCTCTCGCGACAACCAGACTTTCCCTCCAGCCCGCCAGAAGAAGCCGATGAGGATACTCTGATGTTCGCAATGATGACCACCCTTCCTCTCCATCAACGCAACCTCTTCATTGCTCTTATGCACGGTCAGAACTTCGTCTCCGCTGCCCGCGCTCCGACTCCGGCAGAACGACCCTCTACCTCGTCTGATGCCCTGCGCCGCGCCAAGGACGCCCTCAAACGCCTCTACCGACTTGATCGCGCGCCACGAGACTGTGAGGCGGCTATGTACCTGCTCAACAATCCTCACCTCCACGGCATGCTGGCCACCCTAGCTGAAGTCAACGCCGCGGAGTGGGACATTCTCATATCCGGCCGCTTTGACGGCTTCCTCTGGTCCGGCGCTGAGTCCTCCTCCTTCCCACCCTCAGCCTCAGCTTTCAACTCCCAAACCCCCTCCCGTGTCCCTTCCCGCGCTGGCGGTGGTGCTACGCCTTTTTCCCGCAACGGCACACCCTTCACCAACCTCTCCGCCATTCCATCCCGGGGTCCTACCCCTTTCAGCCCGAACGATGGGAATCAAGTTTCCCAGATGTTCCCTACGCGAGGACCGACTCCTGGTCCGAATGGACTGGTGATCGCCCCGCCTCCACCCGTTCAACTAGACGAAGACACCGAGATCGCCGTAGCCGCCGAACTCGAGCGCAATCTCTTCCTCGACATGGAGCGGCTGGAAGATGCTTTCGAACTGCTGCATTCACGCGCGGAGTCCGTGCGTCAACTCCTGCGCGAGCGAAGCTCGGGTCTCGCCGCCCAGTCGCAACTGCGCAGAGGCGTCGGTTCCGATCCCGTTGGCGTACGACTCGACACCCCGGCTAGCGGCATGACGGACTTTGAAGAGGAAGAGGATGACGGCCTGGGAGATACGGCGAGTTTGGCGCCTGACGATTCCGCGAGTCAGATTAGTGTGAACCGACGACATCGACATCGTAGAGGGGAGAGGAGGACGCCGGCGCCGGAGGTGGTGAGGGAGGAGGATGAAAGCGTGTTTGAAGAGGAACATGGAGCTGGTGGAGGGGTTGGACAGAAGGTCAAGGAGAGGGTGGTGAGTGGGAGGAGGTCGAAGTATTGAATGACGAGATGATGCATGCTGGGGTGAGCGAATTTGGAGTGCTGGGTTGATTTGCAATGCATAGCGGACGGGAGGTTTTTGCATGAGAGCTTGTTCGCCATGCGAACTTTTCGAGGAAACAAGCGACCCGACGATGAAGAATGTGACACGAATGGACATATGAGGTTGGATGAACGTACGAGGATCGACGAGAATGAAACGAATTCTACGCAGCGGAGCTTTCATACAGCTTGAATGCGCTGATTGGTTATTAAGTACAGATTCCACTCTTCTATCGACATTGAGAGGATCCCCCCTTGCTGTGGTTCCCAAACAGCAAGCAAGCAATGATCCCTGACTTGTGTGAACCACAATTTCCAGTTCGACATCACCTCCTCCGCCCACCTTGGCACAAAGACCTGGAGAAAAGACACCGACACGCGTTGCACACACCCTCAATGATGTTTTTCGCTTTTTGCTACCGTCCTTCGTTTTGGTTCCTTTCATGCGTATGCCCGACCGATCTCGAACGAGCGCCGGTTTCAGGAACGACCGCTAACCCGACGTTCTGATCGACTTAAGTCGAGTCCCTCTGAAAGCTCATCTGATCGACTCAGGTCGAATCTCTTTGAAAACTCATCCGGATTCCGGTGGAGACAGGTATACTAACAAGCATAGGGACACCTCGCCGGGCGCTATTTGGAAAGCACTATACCGGAATGATATGGTTGTCGCATCTCTCGGCTCTCCTTCCACTCCCGCCCCTGGTCGTTTGGGGTGAGTTAGGCACTAGACCGGGAGCCGTCCGGACTAGCAAGTCATCACTCTGGCATCTAAGATCACACCGTTTTACTCTCGCCTCACTCCACGGCTGGCGAGATTGATGATCGAGAGGCGTCGAGGGAAGAGTGTACCGTGTACTGCGCCATCGCTGTCACAGAATCTCGGGCACATCGAAGCACACTCTACGGCTAGCGAGATTGATGATGGGGGATAATCGGGAACGAGGACCCTCAAGGAAGCCTGACTCAAGTCGTGAGGTAACGATGGTATGCTACAGGTCTCTCGATCAAGTTCCTCTGCGAATTGGCTTCGGTAGAGCCGCGAGTCCAAGTCGTGCTTCCATGCAGCAGAGTGTGTCTCTCGATCATCACGGGACTGTCGAGAAGTGTATCGTGTGCAGATCTCCTCTCGGCTCTGTTCGGGCTATGGCTTTGACTTGGACATGACTCTGACTTGACAGGGCTCATGAAACCTTGACGCGGTTCCTTCAGCATTTCGAATTCCAGAACATCGCGGATGGCGGTATGCTACGCACTGTGCTAGCTTGGAGAGGTGGGTTCGCGGACCATATTTCTGCTCTTCATCCTCACAACCTAGACTTGATCATCGAGACCCAAAGCCAGAATCTTCGCTCCGATCCAAACCGCTCAACACCACCTCGTCCACCATGAAGGCCACTCAGCAACTCATCGGCTTCGTCTTGTGCTTCGCACTTGGAACCTACGCGGCGCCTGCTGCGGAGCCGTTTTACGTTTGCCTTCCTCCAGGAAGTATGCATGATAACGTTGCATCCTATTGGATCTGAGTGCTGACGACTCGTAGCTGGATGCAACCCTGAGTACAAGGGCGACTGTTGCAGTGGCTTGTGTAGCAGTCTTTATGGCACTTGCGGAGTAGGTCTAGCTATGTGATCTTTGAGCATTGGAGTCGACTAACAAGAGACAGTAAACCTTGGCATCAGTGTCGTTCGATCGGACGAGCGTTTGCGTCCCAACAATGAAGGCTCACATTTGAAATGCTTGTGAGGAAGTGAGTGGGACCGGAGCGGTGCAAGACATCGGACAAATAAGCATATAGGTCGTCCGGCTTGTATTCAAGTAGTCCATGTTTTCGTTTTCCTCGAGACCGGTCGACATTCTTTGGGGGAAAACGTAGCAGAGTCGTGCACATCAGGATAGGTCGACTGGAGGCTTGGCGTATAGGAAGTCGTACAGGTAGCTCAGCAAGGCAGCACAACAACAGGCGTGCAGGTAACGGTGTAGGAAAGGATACGCGGGCATATAAGATGCTATAGATTCCCATGAATAGCGCCAGAGTGAAGTTTTTTGACTGGAAATAGGGAATCAGCTTGCCAGTGCGACGTCAAAACAAGCTTCTCTCCTTTCTCCTCTGAATGCGTGGTCTAAGTTGCATAAGCCTAAACCCAGCTCTGTCATACAATTCTCGACACCGGTGGGTGGTATGCCATAGAAAATTTATAAGCTTCCCGCTTCCATCATAACATCTGCATGCAGTCCAAGTTTTCTCACAGTTGGTCCGAACGCTTCTCCTAGAATATCCCTGTGTCAATTGCGATCTACGACTCTTTGTAATTCGTCCCAATGTCTATCCCAAGCACATCACGTAACTGGCGCCGAATTCGTGATGGCAAGTCCATCGAGCTTGTCTCTGAGAGTTTGCCGAAGACCCTGGCTCCGAAAGAAGTCTTGCTACGGATCCATGCAGTTTCGCTCAACTACCGCGATATCGCTATGTTGCAAGTTGCTTCGAGATTCGCGGTCCTGGTTTGGGGCTCAAGAGAAAAGCTCTTCTTGCTAACCGTGAACGTTTTTTCCAGAAATGGATCATACCCCAAAACAGTCATCGAGCGAGGCGTGGCTTGCTCAGATGCCTCAGCCACGGTCATAGCAGTTGGCAGCTCTGTCCAAACTTTCAAGGCCGGCGATCGAGTGATCCCGTCATTCGTGCAGGGCTTCTTGACGCAGAAGGAGAAGCGCGATGACTTGAAGGGTCTCGGCGGCGACGCTGACGGCGTCCTCAGAGAGTACGCCATCTACGAGTCCCAGACTGTGACCAAGGTTCCAGACTACCTGTCCCACAACGAGGTGGCTACGATGGCCTGCGCCGGCGTCACGGCATGGACGGCTCTCGACATGGAGAATCCTACGAAAAGTGTAAAGTATGCCCTCATGCAGGGCACCGGCAGCGTCAGCGTGTTTGCTACGCTGATATGCGTGGCCGCGGGCATCAAGCCAATCGTCACCTCTTCTTCGGACAAGAAGCTGGAACAGATCAAGGCTCTGGGAAGCGAGAAGACTCCGGTCTTGGGCATCAACTATCGCACTCACGAGGACTGGGCCGCCGAGGCCAAGCGGCTCACCCAGGGAGCTGGTATCGATGTCGTTGTGAACACTGTTGGCATAGCAGCGATGCATCAGAGCATCGATGCTTTGGTCCAAAGATGCGGCACAGTGTCTGTCGTGGGCTTCCTGGGAGGCGTTCCGGAGAAAGTCACAGACTGGCTCATGTCTGCGTTGGTGAAAGTGGCAACGATCAAGTGAGTTGCAATGTTCCCGTAGTGACTGCGCGGGCTGCTGACCTGGACAAGGACCATCGGCGTCGGATCGACGAAGAATCAGTAGCAGCTGTGCGATTTCCTAGACGAGCACAAGATTGATCTGAGTCCGCTTGTGGATAGAGTCTTCGAGTTTGAGGATGCCCCAGCTGCGTTCGAATACCTCGCTTCTGGAGCCCACGGGGGAAAAATTGTGGTCAAAGTCGGCTGAATGATGGTCGAGGATGTGGGAGGACCAGCCCGATCGCAAACCCTTTGAAGCCTCGATAGAACGAGAAGTGGGTGTCGGGCGCTTTACGGGGACGCATCAAGGGTCTACCGCACCTGAATATGAAGTCCTATGCTTGATCTTTGGCTGGGTCCGGTTTGGGATATCGGGCTCTCATTTCGCGGATGATATTCTGATACGAAAAATGTTAGCACGGCGATTGGCGAGAACGCCAGATCTACGCTCACGTACAACCAGAGCTTCAGGATGCACTCCATTCTCGATCAAGAGCTAGTACCAGGAGGATGGCCATTTCTTCGAGCAATCTAAGGACTTCGCGGTGTTGAGTCTTTCTCTCCTCATGCAGTTTCGTTGATTCTCTGACCATCTTTGACATGGTGATGGCGGCGTTGAAGACAGCTTTGGTGTGTTTACGAACAGGATATCTCTCGACCAACTCAACTTTGTCTTGGCGGAGACTTCGTGCCTCGGGCTCAATACGGCTTGGAATGCTTGCGTGAAGGCTGAGAAGTAGAATGTTGGGAACGCGATGCCGGCTCAGTCTTCGGGCGTTTCGTAGAAGGAGCGGGTATCCAAGTGCAGGGGGGGCTGTAGGTGTGCGTATGTAAGCAAGCAAGCCGTCCAGTCTTAACCCGGGTATCGACAACTACACAACAACAGCGAGTGGTCTCGATACAACCCTGCCATGTCTTCGCTTCAGACCATTGCATATCGCTCGGAGACGCATCATTTGCGTTTATGAAATTGTATGGTCCTTCAACCCAAGGCCAGGCTCGGAGGCTCAACAGCTCAACAGGTACAATCACATGCTGTACTTCGCCGGAGCCCAAGGCGAAAACAGGAGATCGTGGATGAAAGCAGGTCCGCTCTCCCGTCGAACCTTGCGAAAACCAGATCCTAAAACAGCAATCCCCAGAAGCCTCGATCGCAACAGTTTCATACGATAACACTTTTGACAAACTTGGCGTAAAAGCAATCGCAACAGCAATAGAAGGAACAAGCTGCAGGCCTCGATTCCTCCCCACCCCTTAAGGCCGCGGAACAGAACGCGAAAGACTCCACAAGACCGCCCGCCTCGCCTGTCCAGCTGTATCTTCAATGTCCTAGACAAGAATTCCCGCAGCCGCCCCTGTCGGGTGTATTGGGCTCCCCGGTGAGCCATTTACCGTTGCAGAACCATCCCAAGCCGCCAAGGGGTTCCGTATGACAGTGGCCATGGTATACTTTAGTTGGTACGTTGTGTTCCTAAAGTCATAAGCACGGGTCGTGTAGACGAGGATTTGCACGGCTTACTGGATCTCCGGGGTAGGTAGCTGTAACGGCGGCAATTGCAGACGGCAGCGCAGCCGTCTGGAGCGAATGCGAGCTCGGCGAGGGCTGGGCGTCAATTGGCACAATGGGCGGTTATGCTTGCACCACGACGACTGGACGAGTATATGAGAGCTGGTATAGCCCGAGACTGTCTCGGACGCTGCAGGTCTTATCCCTCTGAAGAACTTACAGCAGATGGCGGCGAGGCGGCGAAGACGAAGCGCATTGTGGCTGGCAGTGGTACTCGTGTCGATATCGCGGGTTGTTGTGCCTTGTTGTAAGCTGTTGTGGGTGACAGTCAATTGTGGGTTGCCTCGTCGGAGGAGAAGAGGTGGTCGAAGAGGTGGCGGAGACGAGCTACAGCACCTTCGCACATCGGACGGGTCACCGATGGTGGGCGTCGAGGGGGCATGTCTAGAATCGGATTGGCTGACTGCCTTGCAATCCGGCCATTAGCCTGCGGACAACGGTTGGGCGGTGATCCGTCCGATGTGGGAAGCCGAAGTACTACTTCAGCTGGGTAAAGCTGGGCCGACAGCCCGCGTACAGACAGCATTTGAACCCCTACCGGCACAAGATGGACCTCCGTTTGATGAACGAGAGGGGGCTGATACAGAGGGAGTGACGTATGTGGTCAAGGAGCCGAGCCCGCTCTCTTCCCTCCTTGTCCAATCGAGTGGTTCGTCACATCTTGAACTCTCTTGTTCTCGGTTCCGGCCTACAAACTGATATGAGTTACCCCTAACGTTTGCTGTGTCATACATTTGCTGATCTCCCCCTTCCTTTTTCACCACTGCAACACACATTCTCCCTCAGTCAAGAACAAAACACACCGAAATCTTCATTATGATCCGTCAAATCCCGATCACCGCCTCGCTCGTCCTCGCCGCCCTTGGTGACTCACACCTATGCAAACCCTACCAGCACTGTTCATGCCAGGACCAAACTGGTACGCCTGTATGCAAAGTTACGATTTCCGGATGGAAGCGCCACGACTGCGATGGTAAGTTCGCGAAAGGCTATCGTCTTGTCGCCCATCATCCAACATGGCTGACCATTTGATGTTCAGGCTATTGCCACGACCGCGCCTGCGGTGGATATGACGAGGCTCGTAACCCATGCCGGCTCTAGAAGAACTCAGGAGAATGTTTCAAGGACGAGCCGGCTATCGACGAGTGCGACGCGCCCGGCGCTCTCAACTGGAACAATTGCGACCAAACAAGGACTGCCCAACTCATTTAGAGGAGGGTATGTCGGCTCATTGCCTTCCGAATGACGATTCCAGGACCGTTGTAAATTCTGCAAACCTGGACTACCATTCGTTCGCGGCGGATTACCGGGCAATGGAGGAATGGAGGAATGGGTGGGGTCATTGGACAGCGCCTGTTGACGTCCTTCAATGGTGTTTCGGTCGTCGGCTCTTGGAGCTTGAACTAGCTCGATTTGCATCTGATTGAGCCAATCCGAGTATGAGTGATGACGACGATCACGGCACCCCCGGCGCCAGATAAGCAGTAATGGGCATCGCTCGGGCAAACGGATCGTTCTCGAGGAAACAGTGGTGTTTGCGGAGAGCAGAGACTCCCGTGGGGTGATAACTCACCTCCTGATAGTGTCCCTCTTCATCTTGCGGATTGCATACCTGGACACTATCAGTCCGCCGAGGCAGAAACAAGAGCACGGTGTAGCTTCTACTAGTGGACAGCACCATTGGGTCTCCTCCGGATCGTTTGTATAGGCGTGCTGCCGGACTGATCGCTAAGACAACATGTGAGCAGACTTCTCCTCGACAGTTGGCTTGCATTAAGAGTACTTGTCGGCATCTAGGACACCTCTACCTCCACCGTATCCGAACTTCCCTCCGGTCCCTACACTCAAAAATACGACGACGGTCCAGATCCGAAGAGACAGGCGATCAAACGCTCGACGCAGGAATCGACACAGGCGTGACTCGAAATCCAAGGATAGCAGATACACTTGCTCCCCTCCTTCAGGCCACCAAGAGACCATATCGTTTCTCCGTTGTGATGTACACGAAGCAGGTCGATGTTGTTGAACGAGGTTGCTACTCTGATTTGATTGTTAGCAGAGTTCCCGAGTTTTCGGTGTCGGAAGTAGCGTACAGCAGCCTTTTACTTCGGGAAAAAACGCATTGCATTTGAGGGCAGAAAGGCCTTCGCCAGCGCATCGATCTGAACAATTCTTGCCGTGGCCATGGACGACGCACGAATAACTATCGTCCATGTTGTAAGAGCCGCATAGACACATCATATTGCAGGCAAATGTAGTCGAGATCATGGCGAGAATGACAATGGCGAGCTTCATAGTGACTCGTATAGCCGGAGTGTGGTAGTAGGCGGTACAAGAGTCTTGGTGTCTTGTTGGATGCGGGAGGGTGTTAGTGTTCCATGCGCTGAATGTAGAGGGAGAAGGAAACTGAAAGGTGGGACAAGGCTTCGTTTCATAGCCTTTGACGTGTGAACATGTCAATGATCGGAGGGGCCGCGTCGTATATGGGTATAGCAGGGCGATGCATGGGAGAGGCCGATCGCCTCGTCCTTTCCAACTCCCAATCACCAGGTATAGGGAGCCCCATGACGGCCGCCACCGTCAAATACAGCTTGCTGCCAGCGCGCCGTCCAATCGATTTGACGCAGGGAGCCTGGTGAAGAACCGCTCTCACCGCTCTCGAGATGCAGTGTCCAGAAAGATCTTCATGCATATTAACTACGATCGGTGTTGCGTTTTGATCGTAGCTTGGAATCTCGCAGGGGCGATCCTGTTCATGGCGCCTCATTCCTGACCTTTCCTGCTTTCTCCGGTATCAAACCTGCTGTTCGCATCGTTCCATGTAGCGCACGTGCAAGACATGTCTGTCAGCGTAACCTCAGTCGTTCGTGTTAGGGGCGTGCTTGGCCTCGGCATGTCTCGGCCGTTTACAGCTCGAATCAACGAGCCGTAGAGCGCAAAGGACTCGCTGAGGCGGAAGAGGGTTTGGTTTCTGAACCCAGCGGGAATAGGGTAGTAACAAAAGAATCCGGGGTCTAACTAGTCTTAGCCTTCCGACTCTCGCTGCTACCTTCCTATGAGCGGCGTGCCCGCGAGAGTCTGAGCGCCAAATGCGGCTTTTAGGGATGTCGTATTAGCGGAATCTTCCGAAGCCCGAATATCGACAAATCCCGACTTCTTCGATACCGATATTTCGACAATAACGCCCTTTATCGAAATTCTACTTCTAAAAGATTTTAGCGCCGAGTACGATAAATATAACGCCGAGAAAATCGAAAAAATCGAGCGAGTTTTAACGGAGGAGTAGGAAATTATAGTTTTAAAAACGAAAAAAGCCTAAGGCTATTTTTATAGAAGGGCTATCGAGATAAAAAGTAGGGCTTTACTAAATACTGTACGGTTAAATTCTAGATACCGGAAGTAGAAAGGACCGTATAGGGAGTATAGAGGAGGGGGGGGGGTCGATTAAACGAGTC